>JAYMGJ010000430.1:0-35358 GCA_037178675.1 Scleroderma bovista
ACTAGGAGAAGAACTACGGAAGAATATCTGCAAACTGGATCTGTCGATGTCTTTTGAAGCTCCAATTCTTCCTGAAGACATAGCCTATCCATGCAAGTATTGGATTGACCATATATGCGAGGTTCGGTGTAGTGAGGACTCGCTAAGCTACGAGATCGGTAGTTTCTTGCGCCTGCACTTTTTGCATTGGGTCGAAGCTATGGTGGTGATGGGACTACCAAGGCAGACAATTACGTTGATGGATCGACTAAAGGACTGGGTCGACGTCAGTGCGCCGTATCATTTTATTTTACTTCATCCTTGCACTAACAGGTTTCCTGACAGGCTAATTACTCTGGCGACGAATCATTGGGTTCATTTGTCAGAGATGCTGACCGGTTCTGTCAGGCATATGTGCACGTGTTCGAACAACATCCACTTCTTGTCTACCAAAGCGCGCTCCCGTTCACCCCCACATCTTCTGTTATATACCGCACTTTCAACGATCCCAGCCTACCCCAGGTCGAGGGATTCCATGACCAGTGGTCTCCCCTACTTTCCGAATTCAACTCGCCGGGCGGAAACGTAGCATCGCTTTCATGCTCCCCGGACGGACGGTATATCGTATCTACCAATACGCGAATCATTTCTGTGTGGGACTCGACTTCTTACGAACTAGTCACAAAGCTATCATTGAGCATCAGGCATGCCATCACCTTTGTCACTTTTTCCCCGAATAGTCAACATGTCGCAAGTGGCTACATAGATGGCTCTGTACGACTGTGGGACGCACTGTCGGGCAAGGAAATTATGCCAGAGATGGTGGGCCATGGTGGTCCCGTTTATGCGCTTGCATTCTTAGGGGATGGTACGCGACTTATGTCTGGAGGACAGGACAAAAACATCATCGTTTGGAATACAAATACAGAAATGGGTGGGATGGACCATAAACCATTGACTGGGCACTCGAAGACAGTTCTTTGCCTTGCCTCTGCACCCAAAGGGACACGCTTCGCTTCTGGCTCCCGCGATCGGTCGATACGAGTGTGGGATGCAGCAACCGGCAATGAAATCCTATCGTTTATAACAGATCGCCTTGGTGCAGTCACTGCACTGGTATACAGCCGAGATGGACAACAGCTTATCTCTGCTTCCGACGACAAAACGATTTATGTTTGGGACGTGAACAATGGCACACTATTGCATCTGGCGGGGGATAGTCATTCTCCATTCATTCTCCGTGGTCATAAAAGCGCCATATACAGCCTTGCAGTCTCGCCGGATGGCGCGCTACTCGCATCGGCGTCAAAAGATACTACCGTACGCCTTTGGGACACCCACACAGGGGCAGAACTCACTGCCCTTGTGCGGCAGCATCGCCTTCCTGTGCGCTGTGTTGCATTCACAGCAGATGGAAGGCGTATTGTTACGGGCTCTTCAAATGATCCTATTCTGCGCGTTTGGGATATAGAATCCACTGGGAGCATGGGCATCCCACGACGACACAAGGGTCTAGTTGGGAGTCTGGCGTTTTCATCTGATGGGAAATACCTTGTGTCGGGTGGGAAAGATCGTCGCGTGCAAGTATGGAGTGTGGAAACTGGACAAGCAGTTGTGGGGCTCTTACTGGAGCACGAAGTATACCGTGTCGGATTCTCATCGGATGATTCGAAAATTCTGGCGGTCGATGGCGAGGGTGCTATTTTTGCTTGGAATACCCATACCCATGAACCATTGATGGCAACCCCTGACGATGTACCGCGGCAGAATGGGCCTGAGGGGATTCTAGGGCTCGTCAAAAATCGGTGGGTTATTGATTCACGCACAAAGAAGGTATTGTCACTGTTACCGAACATGTCACCCGTTAGTTCTCGAGCATCTTGGAATGATCTACTTGCGATTGGGACTGCAAATGGGGGGATTGTTATTATGAGGTTTCCTCTTAGTCCGTAATGTTGACATCATGAATATACTGGCAGTCATCCTATTGGATCGTTTAGTCATACTGCATGGTATCTTTGTAAGGACCGCATCAATGCATCCGTGGTACCAACACCGCACCGAAATTACGTATATAGCCGACATGAAGCTTAGGCGCGCGGGCGTTGCTGATGTGGCCATTCACTAACTTCCAATTCCTGTCCTTGAGGGAACTAGTACATGCTGAGTATGATTTCATTGTTGTTGGCGGTGAGTGCTAGCCATCATAGTTTTTTCCGGTCATGTTAAAATTGATAAAATCTGCTTCACAAGGTGGAAATGCCGGATGTGTCTTAGCACGCCGTTTGAGCGAAGACCCTTCTAAGACAGTGTTGCTCATCGAGAGGGGAGACGGTAACGACTCGTAAGTCAGATCACATCATTTTCAAGACAACTCCCACCACGGACTGTAGATGGTTAGACCGCACACCACTTGCATCTGATTATCACTTTTCAAATGGGAAGCACAGTGACGTCTTCCCCAGTGCATTCGAAGAGCACCTTGGTCGGGCAGTCTCCTGCGTGAGTGGTCTGGGTTTGGGTGGTTGCACCCGTATCAATGGTGCTCAGTACACGAGCGGTGTACCTGCCGAATACAACTCTTGGAACAATGCTGGTAGAATTGGATGGTCCTATGACGACCTCTTACCTTTCTTTAAAAAGTCCGAGTCACGGTTTGAATCAATACCCCAAGAGTATCATGGTAACAGTGGTGCGTACTCTGCTAGTACCCTCGGGCTCTATGAATGTCTCTCCCTCTCACTAGGGCCGCTGCATGTACGATCTTATGAGGAATACAACTACAAGTGTTTGGAGTGGTAAGTCTTTACCTCAAAAGTGGTCCTCATTTTCTTATAAATCTCTTAACAGGGTTGAGAAAGCTTGTCGGAAGATGTCCCTGACTCCTATTGAGGATATGCGCTCGCCGACTGCACCCACCATGGGCTGGAATAAGATGAAGTATACGTTGGACTCTTCTGGATGTCGCCATTCTGCCTATCGAGCTTATCTCCCTGTGGATATCTTGACGTCAAGGAAGGATAGGCTCCATGTGTGCACGGGCGCCTTAGCACGCAAGTTGCTCTTTGCTCGACATAGTAACGGATCAATACATGTGCGGGGCGTCGAGATCCAGGAGATGAGATCCGGAAGCTTCTCCGTCACTGTGCAAGCCAGATGTGAAGTAGTGTTGGCTTGTGGTGCTCTACGGACCCCACAGCTTTTATTGCTTAGGTGGGTCCAAAGTTCAAACTGTTGGGGGAAGTCACTGTCATGAAGCGTAATATAGTGGGATTGGGCCGCAAGATTACATTCAGGAAATGGGCGTCGACCTTGTCCTGGCTTCACCAGGAGTCGGAAATCACCTTGTATGTGCATACTACAAACGTTGTGAGTTTTCTCAACAGATATTCTGTAGCAAGACCACTTGATAGTACCCACTGGCTACAACTGCCCTTTATCGGACTCTATGTGGGCTATGTTTGTCCGCCCGGCGGTCCTGGTGCGAGAGTTGTACAATTACCTTCGCTATGGGACTGGCTGGTTCTTGGGTACGTTTGTAGAAATAGAGGTCTTCGGCAGTTCCTCCTTGGTTGGGGAGAACGGTGAAGTACAACCTATTCCAAAGGAGCGTTTGGACCCCTTTGATCCAGAGAACATCCCCGACATCGCAGTCCTCGCTGTGAGTTCACCTGTGATCTGTTAGTCTTTTGGTTTATCTCTCACGTCGCTCAACAGTCCTGCATCTCGGACCCCCAAGTCAAAGGAGCAGATAGGTCACAAGGATTTGTCGGTCTCAATGCTGCTTTACTCAAATCGACGGCATGCGGCTGTCTTATTCTTCGCTCTCTCGATCCAACGGATGCACCACAATGCAAGCTAAATTATTTGAGTACATCGGAAGATAAGGCAGCTCTTCGTGCCGCCTTGCGACTGACCGTCGAAATCGCCAAGAATATGCGCGATGCAGGATACCCCATCAAGGAAACCTGTGCCCCAGCCTCACTTGAAGACGCATGTCTCGACTCCTTTATTCGAGACAAGGCGGAAACGATGTTCCACTACTCTAGCACGTGTCGTATGGCTCCCCTCGACGATCTCCACCCAGGAGTAGTGGATGATCAGTTGATTGTTCATGGCATTGTCAACTTACGAATAGCCGATGCCAGCATCTTTCCATATGTCCCTGGAGCGCATCTTCAGGCTCTTGTTTATGCTGTTGCAGAAAAATGTGCCGATATGATTGTGAAAAGGCATCGCCTACCAAGCCAACCTGAAGGTTCGCTACGTTGAGTATTACTCATGGCGTTCCATCGGAGGCTAATTCTTAGCAGCAGGTACTTAACTACGCGCTTGGTCCAATAGAGGAGAGCCTGCAAGTTATGCTCCCACATTCAACGGTTGACCAGGTTTAACTTTCCACCGCAGTGTCGTCGATATTCGTACTGATCCCTTTGCTCACGGACAACTTTACACTGCAAAGTTGTCTCGCGTCCGTCATCGCACTCATTCCAATAAAATAGAATACCTAAGGCTGTACGAGCGCGGAAGTACTCCAGTACGCGCACAAGAGATTGGTAATATCCGAGGTTACAGTTCATACTAGGTACGAGGACATGTAGTAGTGAGACAAGCATTTTGTAGCTGTTGAAGCACTGACAGTAAGTATTGTACACGGATGGTTGATGTCACAATAAGACAAGATGGCACAAGGATGGTCTATTCCAACATTTAGGTGAGGGCACCATTCCCATTGCAATAATCACTATTTCCTTTGGAGGGGTTTCCAGCCCACTATTAAAGAGGACGTATTCATTCACTGAGTTGTGCTGGAAAGCTGATAGAAACTCACAGATGGGAATGGTCTAGCTTGGCCCAATGCACCAAAAACAGTAAATGATAGAATAAAAGTCATTGCTTGTGATCCTGCATCCAAGGCAGCCCCAAGAATGTAGTTATACTTCCTAAACCAGCCAGGGTGATAATTCCTCAACCAAAACTGTGATATGATGCCAACAAGGACTGCAGATGTGACAAAAGAAGTCACACCAGAAGATAATGATGCAGAATACTGTGTGATTAAAGGTTACATTAGTAAGAAATGGGTAAGAAATAACTCACCATGTATATGATAGGCAATATCACATTGTCAATCTGGACAGGACCAATCCTTGGCCATCTCTGCAACATTGTTTTCAGCAAATTACATCCATTCAGTAAAATTTTACTACTACCTTTGAAAAAAGCCATTGAATAATGGTAGCAGCCATGCCAAACAATAGACTAGGTACCACAATAAAGTATTGGCCATGCAGACCATATAACTCTTTTGCTAGGGACCATGTCATGGCTGTATTGTTCACATCCTGAGCTGTTTCCCCACTCCATATGGACTTCCCATCTGTATTGAGGAGAGCACTCTCATGTGAACTTACAATAGACACCATTACAACTGCAAGGCATGGTAAGGTTTTTTCAGAGAAGAGCTGGAACAATAGGAACATACTGTACTGAATAACAACTCCTGTGAGGGTGGTCAGTGACAACAAAAGCAAATTCCTTGATATTTGATACCTAAGACTGTGCCCCATATTTGAGCAATGAATGCCTCTCTTGGAGGAACCCCTTGAGGTATTGACAGACCTTGAGACCACCTGAAAATGTAATACACTGCACTATAATGCCATGACTCCACATGGTGAACTGATACAGCATAAGTTAATATAAGATATAAAAGCCCAAGAGAATAAGTGATGAAAATATACAAACATAAAGATTGGCCACAGGATCACCAGGGGATATAAATCCCCCTACCATCACCATTAATTGATTTGTGGAAATTCCAGTTCCCATACAAGCATAGAGTAGCTGGGAGAATGGTGTAACAAAGGCTTAACAAACACATAAGCTATTGGATCAGAAGGAAGACTAGAGAGGGTCATACATCCAAGTAGTAGTGCCACAATGTAAGAATACCATGATGTGGTGGCCTGACTCCAAAGTACCACAATGAAGCCTAGCATCCAAATATCAGAGTGTGTGAGATTATTAACTAGATTACTTACCACTGAGAAAGGAAAAAGTCATAAGATATATATACCACCAGTATGGTACTTCCTTATACCTTTGCATCACCTACATGACCTTCAATAAATTGACATACAAAATGTCAACCTCCTTACCTTCCAATGTGGATCTGAGTGTGTTTCCAACCTTGCATTGGCTATTATGTTTGGTCCCCAGAAACATAAACAATATGCAAACAGCCCACCAATCTGACCAATTGTCAACTAATTATAACTTCATAAATGTGTTAATGGCAACACCCACACTTAGGAAGCTTGCAATGTTATACCACAGATTTGAACCAGTCAATTGTGGCATTCCAACTTCATTTATAGCTGTCTGATTGATCTGGAATGTAACTCCCAACATAGCAGATAGATCAAAGACAGATCCATTGGAATAAAACATAGAAGTGGACAACAGGGGAAACCCTTTGGACTGCACAGATGACTTTAATTAGCAACTCTTTGATTGCAAAAAAATTCACTTACATTCCAAATATTAAAATAGTAGATGGCAGATAGCACAATGTAACATAATCCATATCCAATCCAAGAATTTGCTAGATAGCTGCCAGTCAGACATACATTAGTACAATACAGACAAGCAAGAAAAAGACCTTGTTGGATCAGTGGATAAGACACATGTTGTCTGAAATTACCTGTGTTAAAGTGATGAGCAAGGGAAGATGACAAGGCTTACAATGTAATATATTGCCAATTGAGACAAATGCTCAGAAGACCCAAACCTTCATTATTTCTTCCACCACCAAATAAATTGGTGAAAACATTCTGCACAGATGATGACATATACTGTGAAGCAAGACAAAATATGCTTAAGCTGTTCAAAAGTGGAAAAATATAGGATGGGATTATCTGCCATAGAAACATTCCAACAAATGAAACCAAGAATAGCTTCATACGTTTTTGATTTTCAGGACTGTAAAAGTGGAGTGCTAAAAGAGATTAGCTTGTAGTACAAATTAGAAGGATCACATACATTGAAGAATGGTGACCAAAACTGGTAAAGACTACTGAAAATGATCAAGTGATTGCTTCATTTCATATTAAGAAGGCTTACCCCCCAATATACCATCTCACTTGGATAGACAGTCAATGGTCGGAGCAACCCACATAGACCATAGCTATACACTAACATTAAATCAAATGCACACACCAACAATAACATCCTGAGACTTCCCTAAAGCCAGCTATAGATGAACCAGCAAGAATAGGTGTCATTGCATGCACAGTGGTATTGTAATACAACTGGGTGGAGCTTGGTGAGAAGTTATATAAATGTTGATATGGTTGGTACTTACATGTTGCACAACAGCTCGTGACACAGGAGTTGTGTCAAAGGTAAATGATGCTGTGCCTGTAATCAACATCCCAATAGCATGCTGAAAGACCAGTGTCCATTAACAGGGTGGTGAAACGTCACACGAAACATATGGATACCTCTTTGATCCGGAAGTCGCCATGATTGATGAGCTCTAAGAGAGGTCCAAGCACCGCGAGCTGGGTCCCCTCGACCCTCGAACGCCGAGGGAGTACCTTGGACCATATTTTACCCGTCAGGTAAATGAGCAACAAAAGATTGGTCATTGACACGACGATAGTTTTGGGCATGAAGTAGTTGGCCTGTTATAACAATATATGTGCACTCGATGTTAACATCATCACTGGCGTAGTACTTACTTGTGTATTCGCGGCACCGACACAGGCAAACAAGGTACCAATGACCAGCGAACGAAAGGTCAAGGCAGGATCACCGTCATCACGTAGATCAACCACAAAGCGCGAGACATCCCTGCCTGTCATAATTATTGGTTCTCCTTTGAAACGGACAACATCTGCCTCGTCATTTGTGTCTTCTTCTTCGGCGATCTCTGGGTCCTGGATGCGATTAATTGATGGTGGCTCCCCAAGAGGGATATCAGCCTGCATGATGCTGAGAGTGATGAGCAGAATCTACACAATGTTGAGAGAAGAGAAATGGGTGGGTGCAAGTTATTATGGGGCCCGGAGACACATGAGATCTAGAATACTGACATTCCTTTGGTGCGAATTAGCTTGAATGGGATGAAGGGTGTGACATCTATATGGAAAAGTTTCGATCTCGGGATCTTTGACAATGTTACTGATTACAACAGGGACAATAAGGTCTCACCTAAGAGGAGTATGCCTTAGATCTCCAGGCGTACCAAGATAATGGTCCTTACCGAATTGAGAACACGAAAGCTGTACTGGTTACGATGACACTGGTGCAATGAAGGAAAGGGAGAACCAAGCCACTGGTCTCTATAGGATGATAATAATCCTGTGTTTAACGAGAACGCACGTTACATTCCTCCGCTGACAATATATGTCACATGGGAAGGGCCGTCGGAAAAAATAGACATTTAGCTGCGCGGAGATGTCAGACGCATTTGAATGCATCTAAATTCTGTGCTTTGGTGAGTATTATTACATTCCTCGTGATCATTCTTCTCGTTTCACCTGGGGGCTCATCTGAGATCACCCGGTGGCTCATCATGATCGGCTATTTTGGTGCGATCACCAGTTACTAAACCCGTAGATGCACCTAAACGATGAGAAAGTTCATGTAAGCCGTACAAAGACCGTCAAGGTGATGCCACTGGCGTTAGTGTTCGTTAATCATTTAAATCTTGCGTTGACACATTGGACGACTTACCTTAATGATATATCTTACTGGCCTCTCGTACCTGCACTGGGGTGGGGTGGAATAGACATGGCAGTTCACAAGCAAATTCCGAGTTTGGCGCTTGCGATGCGATCTTCCGCCGTGAGTTAATTTTGCAGTCCCTACGTTGAACACTCGCCCGACTTACCCCGATGAATTCCCTCGCTAGCCTCTTTCATTGTAGTGGTCCGTCAACTAAACTCTGATAGGATATTCTTGATGTGATCTTCTACACGCTTTGGCCCGGAATCGCCCAGATAACTCACTGAGCATCTATACGGATTGCTCGGCACAACACAGCAGATCTTGGACTGCCTGAATGTACGCGTGGCGCACGGCTGGTATGTGGAGAGCATTGCGAGCCTTGTAGAATGACTGGCAAGGAGGATACTACTATACTGAGAAGAAATCATTCTGCTGCACCATGACGAACATCTGCTTGACGGTCACTACTGTTAGCATGTTAGCAGCTACCAAACCATGTAATAGGTAGTCACAGACCACTCTGTACCACCCGTTACACCTTTTGGCAGTAGCAACCTGTTGTTAGTGCACTCGACGCACAATGGGATCCGAAATAAGCTTCAAGGCTGACTCACCACTTCAAATGGCTTTACATAAGCAGTGCACTGTCATGAACTCGCTAATGATTGAACTTTTCGTTGTTAAGTTCAGCAGCACAGGATCAGGATTCTCATCAGAATTCCTAACATTCACTCAGCATCTTGGGACTCTGGGCCCCCAACTGGGGTCCGAGGATCCCAGCCTACTACTATGCGTGACATGGCATGTCTATACAGTTGTGGAAAGCCGAACGGTCACGCTAGTCTTGAGACGTTCTGGGAAGGCGCTTCTAACATCTACTAGAGACATCCATCGCCACCGGGAACTGGTGCCTAATTGACCCTCCCCACAGGTAAGTCCTGATTGTGTCATTCGCTACCAAATGCCTTCCATCCACGACTGGTACTCAGCTGTTAACATTGTCGACGCAGGTGACGCATCCGCCCTTCACATAAACTCGCACCATAGTCACTAGCTGACAACTATTCTGTGCCACTCGTCGGATACCCTCAGCGGTATGGCAAGAGAGGATCCACACTGGCTAGTACCAGTGTGGTGCTGCACGGGGACGAGAAAAGTGCTGGCGTGCTCCCGAAAGGGACATTCTCGCCCGGCTGGCCTGTGGGAACGGCCTCGAGCGCTGTTGGCTTCGCTGACAAAGAAGCCTCCTTGTCCCCACCCGCCTTCACCCAATTTTTCAAACCATCCTTACGTCGGGTCGCTGTCAGCTCGCACGCTTCGGCCTACTCCCCTCGTATATGGTAGATGGCAGTTCACCTAAACAGCCCCGGAAGGGCGGCGGTCGGGATAGCGGTTAAGCCCCCTGACGAGAGCTTTCGCAGGATCGAAACCGCACGCGCAAACCCGCCCCTTTACCTGTCCCTGTGTGTACTGTACGCGGCCCCTCTCTTAGGAGAGGGGCGTCTGACGGACACGACAAACAGATTGACCGCCCGGGATACC
This sequence comes from Scleroderma bovista, assembly GCA_037178675.1. Lineage (NCBI taxonomy): Eukaryota > Fungi > Basidiomycota > Agaricomycetes > Boletales > Sclerodermataceae > Scleroderma > Scleroderma bovista. The sequence goes on from JAYMGJ010000430.1 coordinate 10,258, forward strand.
TCTCCTCGCACACAGACTATACACTACCCTCCTTCGGGGGGTAGTCTGGGCACTCTACTGGGCGCAGAGCCGGCCGACACACTCTTTTGTTCAATTGATTTTCACACACCTTTTACTTTGATGTTGGCACATGCATCATCACTGTTGTCCATCCAACTGTACTACAAACAGCCAGTACGCTGTCAGTCGATAGCATATTGTGCTCGCTCATGCATTGTAGACTGTCCACACACTTCATTACCTAGTTGAATGTTGAACGTCGCTGGTGTCGTTCAGCCGTTCTCTCTGCATTCTTATGTAATGCATTTCACATTTCTAGTGAAATCTCTATTTTGAATCTTTCAAGCTTCTTTGTCTGTGATTTTGGTGGGTCGTACTACACTCGGGTGTGTACGCCGTCCTAACTTTTGAAATCATTATCCATTGTGCAGGAGAGAATCCAATGGACTTGCGCAGGATGTGTCTGGTCAATGTAGAATCCTTTCTCGACAAGGAGAATATGATTAGTGGCCGGGGGGTAATCGGTCCTCGAAGTCTAGGATGATGAAAGTACAAGATACGCAATCCTGTCACATCAGCGGAATGACACGTAGAAACTGCAGAAATTGACTATGACAAAATGATTGGGCTTGTAAAAAAAAGAAGCAGAAGGGGTTCGCCTATGTAGTGGCTACCAAAAGATTTTCAAGAGCGGTGAGCCGGCCAAGAAGGGCGGGTTCGTAACCTGTTACATAGTAGTGCATGGCTACTAATTTGATGCAATCCATTCCATGTCCGGGTGATACGATGCATACATACCCGTCCATGATGTTCCCGACCTACCCTTGCCTGCAACTCCATGATAGAGGTTTCCCAATTTCAAGAGCTGGTCAGATTGGTTCATACGTGAGTGAACACTGCAGGAGTTGGCGTGCCGACAAACATTCAATTCTTCGACACTGAGGACTCAGCGAACTGGCAGCATCCTCGTTGATTCCCGAGCTGCTTTCACGATTGTTACAACCTGCAGACAATGGGGCTTGATAAATAACCTCAAATTTCACATACCAAGGGAACTGTATGGAAGAGGATGACGTCACAGTAGTGGTTGATTATCTGTGATATGATGTCGAAGATCATTTGCTCAGGGGCGTGGTGATATAACTTAGATGGCCTGAGTTATAAGCATGTGGCATATCAAAAAACTGCTTGCTAAACAGCCACCGTAGTGCAGTGGCATCGGAGTCAAATCAGAGTAAGCTCATCCTGGTGCAAATTGTACAAGCTGATGGGAATACAGTAGTTGAAATGTCAGTACAATCTTACAGCTATAATGACTCCAACTTAGAGACCCATAACAACAGACACTGGCAGCACAATGTAGTATAATACTATGATGAGTGCGAAGCCACCATGTACAATGTACCATTATCGCTTCTTGTCTCTGCTCCACTCGGCACCCCGACTAGGACCCCGAAAAATCCATAGTCGCCAGCCAACTGTCGAGCCTCCAGAGCCCGGTGTTTTAGCCATTACACCGTATTTCTCTACCCACCCCCCGCCTTTTCCTTTTCCTTTTTCTTCTTCTCATAACCGTAGTAGCTTCTCTTTTAATGAGTAATAGAGGGTCGCCAGCGACCCAGGCGCCACAGCCGCCAAAACCCCACCCAGCTACGAGAAACGGAACAGCCACTAGAAAACAAACTTTATCCTATGGATCCCTAACCACAGGCCGCTCGAAGGAAAACTTGCTCAGCTCCCCTGCATACTCGTCCTCGATATCCTCACCAACATCCGCCAGAAAATACTTATCAGACCACTTCCTCCTAACGACGAATCAAGACCCCGAACACTCCTCACTCAGCCACGCTCTCCTACACCTGACTTTCACCGCCACAGGTATCACCGCACCCGCAGCAGATGCAATCAGATCTATCGCAATCCTTGTTGACTCCCTTGCCCCACCCCCCCTTCAAGAGCGACTCCGCCCCCCCACCCCAGCAGAACACTCAGATGCTCCACAGAACCCCAGCACGGACACTTTAGGACGCCAAATCACTCTCCTTGGAACCTACGTCCAAGCCCTTCATGAAATCACCTCCCTCAACACCTCTTCTGCCTCCGCCCTCACCCGGGTCATCGACGAAGCAAGAGATGACCTCCACAACACCGCACAGCACCTCTCGTCATCCGCAGAAGAACTAATAGACGCAGCTAAGAGCCCCCCCCCCCAACACCCCCTTCCCCCTCATCAAGCCTTCACATATGCTGATGCTGCTCGTCAGAAACTCCCGACAATTGCTACAGAAAAATGCCTAGCGCAAACCAAAACGGTCAGAATATCCCCGCCACCCAACGACCCCACTGCCTCATTCAAAGATCTAAACGAGGACGTTCTACTCGAGAAAGCCAACATAACCCTTGACCTTGTCCGCGAATCCGACCCGACAGTCCCTACAGAAGCGGAGTTCATCTCTGCCAGGAAAACAACGCATGGCCAAGTTCTATATGAAGTAGACTCCCCAGAAACGGCGGATTGGCTTCGATCCCCAGAGGGATCCAAAGCCTTCACAGCTAAATTCGGGTCCGATATCACGCTCGCTGTCAAACCCTTCCCAACCCTTGTTGAGCTCGTCCCCATCCGTCTTGACATTGACAACCCCTCCACTCTTAGAGAAGTCGAGCGCAAGAACTCTCTTCCTGCTGGATCCATCAAGTCCGCCCGATGGATTAAACCCATCGAACGTAGATCCCCACTACAAAAGAGAGCGCACATGATGGTTGAGTTCCTCAAACCCAACAGTGCTAACCTAGCGATCAGGAACGGTCTTGTTATACTTGGACCACGCTGCTCTGTCCGAAAACTCCTCCCAGAGCCAATCAGGTGCATGAAGTGTCAATCCTTTGAGGGATCACACTTCGCAAGGAATTGCACGAGTCTGAAGGACACGTGCGGAACCTGTGCAGGTAATCACAGAACTAAGGAGTGCGAAATCTCCTCCCCAGAACAGCGGTTCTGCGCCAATTGCCAGGAGGCAGGACACGCAGCTTGGGACCGAGACTGCCCCATTTATCTAAGCAAGGCGAGAAAATACCAGTCACACATCGCTGACGCACGCTACAGATTTTACCCAGAAAGAGATGACCCCACCACATGGGCTCTAGACTCTGACGATGACCAACTCGAAGACCACGAACACTACACAGGCAATAATCAAGATGAAAGATGGCAAACCACCGAACGACCGCGCAAACCACGCCCCTTCCCTATGAGTCCTCCAGACAACCAACACGCCCGGAGCACCCAGGCTCACCCACGCCCACCCAATGACAGACCCCCTCCTCCACCCCCTCATGAATAGACGCACCCAAAGCGACAAACCTATACACTTTTGGCAGCAAAACGTCAACAAGTCACTTATATCCCAGCTCGACCTCCTCAACAATATTGACCCCAAGCAGTTTGATTTCGTTTTTATACAAGAACCGCACATTGACTTTTTAAACCTAACCAGAGCGAACCACTACTGGACTGTTGTCTACCCGACCCAACACCATGCCAACCCAAGAACCACAAGATCGGTCACCCTGATCAGCACAAGAATCTCGAAGAACAAGTGGAAGCAGGTACACGTTCAGTCCAACGATGTCACAGCAGTAGAGCTGAGCAGTGGACTTGGAACTGTCACGTTCTACAACGTCTACAATGCTTGTGAAAACGCTAACACGCTGCTTAACTTGCAGCGCTTCTGGACACAGCAGCACCCCCCACAGCATGGCAACGGTGAAAACCAGATGGTGTGGCTCGGAGACTTCAACCGTCACCACCAGTTATGGGATGACCTGGCCAGCACTCGTCTTTTCACAGCGGCGAACATGGAAGCAGCCCAGCTCCTTGTTGACCTCGTCGGCACTTTTGACATGGACATGCCGCTCCCCGCCGGCATGCCCACAATAGAGACCTTCAGAACTGGAAGCCTGTCAAGACCTGACAACGTCTTCTGCAGCGCCACCCTAACGCACGCCTTTGTTGAATGCAACACCAAACCTGAACTCCGCCCTGCTCGCACAGACCACTTCCCGATTATAGGAACCCTTGACCTAGACCCGGAACGCGTTTCTCCCCCCGTGCGCCGCAACTGGAGATGCGTTGAATGGGACGACTTCAGGACTGCACTCGGTGAAAACCTGGCAGCTGTGGGCCCAGTGCGTCCTGTACAGGACAAGGACGATTTTCTCACAATTTTTAGTCTACTAACGGCGGCAATCCAGAGCGCGATCGACCAGCACGTCCCGGAAACCAGGCTGTCTCCGTATGCCAAACGGTGGTGGACCAGCGAGCTGGCTGAGCTGCGCAAGAAAAAATGCCGCCTAAAATCGAAGTCCTACCGCCTACGCGCTCAGCACCTCCACCCGGCTCATGGCGAAGCCCAGACAGCTGCAAGTAGGTACGCAACAAAAATTGAAGAAGCAAAGAAGAAACACTGGGAAGATTGGTTAGAAGACGTCGACGCTGACAACATCTGGACCGCACACAAGTACGCTGGAGGAGCTCCCACTGATGGAGGCAACACAAGAATCCCAACGCTCAAAGCACAGGAAAACGGCCAGCCTAAGGAATTAGATGACAACGAGGGGAAAAGCAAACTACTCTACGAGACCTTCTTTCCGCCTCCCCCTGCCAACCCCTGTGCTAACCTTCCTGCAGACTACCCAGATCCAGTATGCGACTTCAAACCTATCACGGACAACCAGATTCACAGAGCGATAAAACGCCTTGCCCCGTTCAAAGCCCCAGGACCAAATGGCGTGTGCAACATCGTCTTCATCAAGTGTGCCAGCCAACTAGTACCCTGGATGGGCACCCTGTTTAGAGCAACTTTTTCCCTCAATGTATTCCCCGACGAGTGGCTCACCTACAAAACGGTGGTAATTAGAAAGCCTGGCCGCCCCGACTACAGCGCTCCCAAAGCCTACCGCCCCATCGCCCTCCTGGATACTATGTCCAAGATCCTCTCTGCGTGCGTAGCAGAGGACCTGACCTGGATAGCACACAAATACAAGTCACTCCCTGCAACTCACTTCGGTGGCCTCCCAGGCCGAGCCACAACTGACTCACTCCACTTACTTACGAAGTTTGTCCATGACGCGTGGGCTCACCCCACAGATCACCATGTCTCGCTCCTGTTTCTAGATGTCAAGGCGGCCTTCCCAAGCGTCGTCCCAGAACGCCTCTTTCACGACATGCGCAAACGCGGAGTACCCAAGCAGTACACCGACTGGTACCGCCTCCGCCTCACAGGACGACAAACCACCTTGTGCTTCGACGACTATGTCTCCCCCTTGTTTAGTATAGAGAGCGGCATCGACCAAGGCTGCCCGCTTTCAGCTCTCGCCTTTCTCTTTTACAACGCTGACATACTAGACATCCCCAACAGGAAAAACGGCGAAGTTGGCTTTGGCTTCATCGATGATATCTGCTATGGAGCACGCGGCCCATCCTTCCCAGCCTCCAACCGCAAAATCAAGATAATGATGGAACGGAGAGGAGGATGTATAGAATGGAGCCAAACTCACTACGTTAACTTCGAGATGGACAAAAATGCTTTAGTCCAAGCAACCCGAAAAAGGGAACCCTGCACCTCGAACCCAAGGAAAACGGTCCCGAAAAAGCGCATCCCCATCACCATTGCGGGCAAGACAACCAGACCAGTCAAGTCGCACAAGTTCCTAGGTGTAATAATCAATGAAGAACTCCGTTTCAAGGAACAACTGGCAAGCGCAGTCGCCAAAGGAACAAAGTACGCCCTCGCATGTAGACGCCTTGCTAAACCCTCCCTAGGAATCAAGAATAAGTTCTCTCGCTGCTTATTCAACAGTGTAGTAGTCCCCAAAATGCTGTATGGCATCGACGTCTGGGGAGCAAAGATGATGGCAGAAATGGGAAACAAAGCAGGCAGGAGGGGCCAGGGCAAAGTATTAGAAAGAGTCCTCAGAACACACGCCATCACCTCGTCCGGAGCCATGCGCACTACTGCAACAGATGCAGCGGTCGCCCACGCAAACCTGACCCCTATCCCGTTCACCATCCGCAAGATATGCTTTCGCGCGTACCTACGCATGACCACTCTCCCCGCTACCAACCCAGTCCACCGTGAAATCCGTCTTGCCGCACGCCTACGAAGTCGCCACAAATCCCCTCTGCACCATCTAGTCAAAACGTTCGGAATCCACCCCAAACTAACAGAGGAAATACTACCGCTTCGCCACTCTCCCAAATGGACCCCCAACGTAACAACACTCATCGCAGACAGCAAAGAAGATGCTGTTCGCGACGCAGAACAAGCAACAGAGGAGATTCAAATCTTCACGGACGGATCAGGGTACCATGGAGGCATAGGAGCTGCAGCCGTCCTAAGAAGAAGGGGAAAACCAGAAAAGACCCTCCGCTTCCACCTAGGAAGCGACAAGCATCACACGGTATTCAACGGCGAGCAAATTGGAATGTTACTGGGTCTGGAACTCCTCCGCAGGGAACGCAAAGTCCGCACCGTATATATGGGCGTCGACAACCAGGCAGCCATTCTAGCCACACTGGCATTCACGCCGTCCTCTAGCCATTCGTTAACTGACATGTTTTTACATTCCCTCAACAGAACGCTAAAGAAAATCAAACTACCCCACCTCGCAATCAGATGGGTCCCAGGTCACGCCAACATCGACGGGAACGAATCAGTAGACAGAGAAGCAAAGGACGCTGCTGAAGGCAGCTCCAGCCCAGCGGACCAACTTCCCGCGCCTCTTACACACCGTGGAGTACAGGTCTCGTTACCGTACAGCAAAGCCGCACTCATACAAGCTTTCAACTCCGAACTCAAAAATGAAATAACAGCTGACTTCTCCTCCACAGACCGCGGAAAACGACTCCAACGACTCGACCCCTCAATGCCGTCCGGAAAGTTTGCTGCATTGATAAACAACCTCCCCAGAAGACACGCAAGCGTACTTGTGCAACTAAGAACGGGTCACGTCCCCCTTAACCACCACCTTGCCCGTATCAAGAAAGTCAACTCCCCAGCCTGCCAGAGATGCGACGCAAGATTCGAAACTGTTCACCACTTCCTTCTCGTATGCCCAGCATACAGAACAGCAAGACGCCTCCTAGAACAAAATGTTGGCCGACAACGCATGCGCCTCGAACATATACTGACCAACGACAAGTCCCTTCCGCACCTGTTCCGCTTTTTGAACAGCACTAAAAGACTAAAACAGGTTTTTGGCAGCCTCGCCCCGCCCACCAGGGCCCAGCCAAACCCTCCCAGAGTGGAAGAAGACGGAGATTAGAGAACCTCTCCGCCCCCACTCAAGAATGACAAAGGAACTCCTCGGAGAAACGCCCGCAACCGCTTTTCCCTTCTTTTTTCCTCCTCTCCCTCTCTCGCGCAATGTCAGACCCCCAGTCATGTACCAAACGGCCACTCTACATTTAGTCACTTACTTGTCCGCCTTCCCTAGCAACCTCTCACGTCCGGGGCTTCGTCCCGACCTACGATATTTCAGTTTACCCCCAGTCTTTTTATACACTCACGATATACCACGTATGTACGGTCTACCATAGGGCTACGCCCTGAGGACCCAAAACTTGGAATTTAAAAAAAAAAAAAAAAATGTACCATTGCAACGAGGGTAACGAAGCCAACAATGGGTGTAGTTGAGGTTGATCATCGTGCACAGGCAAACGGAATCATGCAGAGTTGCATCTTGATGGGTTTGAGGTGGCTTCGACACAGAATATCGGGTGTGAACTTCATCATGTGCGAGCTTTAATCTTGATGGCGACAGCAAACCCGGCAGGCGATTACTTGTAGGTGGTCTTCGAAGTGAAGACTATTCTGGTACCAAGTGAAAAATGAACCGAATGGTAAGTTGCCGAGGTGGAGGGCATGGTAATAAACGGGATCGATGTCTCTATGGATGACTGGCACAGGGAAGACGTGGCACATAAAGGCCCGCCAAGAGCTGTTGCTTTCGTTCAGCTTGCGACCAGGTATTTATGTTTGGTGAGTTGCAAATGATACAGCGGACCAGAGTGAAACAATGCTAGGACCGTGTGCCCTAAATAGCACTCGCAGGGCCTTGCGAGCTCGAAATTATCTATGTTTGATAAAAACAAGGCGGGGTGTTGACCACAGCCCTCAGCTCGCCTGGAGCCGTCGGGCCCTTTGCCGTTGGTTCTAACGGAAAATAAACGAGAGGAAATGAGATCCCTAATTGAAGTATGGCCAAAAATGGGTCAGGAACTCACTTGGAACCATATCTGTAACGGCAGTTGAACACGGACTCGACAAATGATTAAGTATGTGGAGCACACCTGCACTTTACGAGCGCTGAGCCCAATCTGGCGGCCGACCTCTTCACGCATCGCGGTTTTGGGGTATTGTGTCTCGAGGCAGCTCAACCAAAGAGGAAATTTTGCAGATTTTCAATCTCACACACCTTTGCGAACAGTGCATGAAGCACCGCAGCCTGGTGCGGAGTTGTGAGCGTACGGGTGCGTTTTTTTCTAGGAGGATTCTGGACTTGAAGGTCATGATTCCCCAGCTCCTCTCTCTTCACCGAAGGTCGGGACATTCGAAGGTTAGAGGGTGCTGTGGTGTCTGCTTGTTGGGCATTCAAAGGTGGTGGTGTAAGGGATGTCGGCGAACGTGTGAACCATTGGACACGCGAGACCCCATTCAAGGTAGTTTCCTGAACGTTAACTTCCAATTCGCTGTTGTGAGCTGTATGTCTTCCTTCGAATTCTCGTGTAGCCCTTTCAGCAAGGAGTAGCTCATGCTTGGATATTCCTGCATTTGCATCCTCCAAAATGCTGAATCAGAAATAGGGATAGCCTTAGCGTCCATATCAATATCAGTGCTAAATGTCAGCGCACCGTCGTAGATTAGCTTGAGCATCATCTGGTAGTTCGGCGAGCGCATTTCTGAAAATGCTACCAATGTCCTCCAATCTCTAGCAGTGATTCAGTCACCTCCGGCTTGACATACACAAAGAGGGTGACACACTTGAGCTCTAGTCCAGAGGACTTTGCGATCAACTGTCGTATCTTTAAGAATACAATCAACCGCCTAATCAAAGTCAGGTAGCACTTATGAGAAAGAAGGACCCTACTTGCCTTCGCAGGCACTTGCCCGATTTCGAAACGGATAGCATGCCAGCATGCCAATAAGATCTAATGCATACTAGGTCAATTAAGTCGTCCGTGTGAGTTGTTTAACCCTACCTTTCCAGTGATATCTTCCTCCAACGCTCGTCGTTCATCCTCGTCATTGGCAGCATCAAGTCTTTTCTGCGACAGGATCACGTCTCGCACTATTGAATGAATACTTCCATGCCTGATTGGGGTGGTTGTAATGGGGAACTACTCCCCTAGCAGGAAACTGAAGTAAGACGTGGGCTGACCTATTACTATTATCAACATTACATCCATCCATCTTGTCCCTACGGGAACTGAGGCACTGTGAACCTAACAAGTAGCGAAAGACGATATGAAAGAACTCACCACGATTCCAAGACGACCCATGCTCCTGTGTATGCTGCGATAGTGTCTTCCAAAAGCTAATCTCGGTAAGTATTAGTACATGTTTTCCTGACTGATGGGAGAGATCGGCACCCCAACACCAAGACTCTTCGATATGGATCCTGCTTCGTACACCATTTTTCTTCTCTCGGGAGGCGACAGGCCAAGGCTAGTAGACTCCACCGAATCGACTTGCATTCTTTTAAGTAACATCATTGCTAAATCGTGGAAGTGCGCGTTCTTCGCTTCGGACTCTCTTCTGACGTCTGATACGCATTGCTGCATTGCAGAGTCATCACGTGGAGTATTTTCTCGACTTTCGGACAAACTCGGGGAGCCAGCTGTAGATTCATGGGAAGCATGGTGAAATAAGTGTTTCATAATACCATCCCACCTTCACCCATAACTGGAGGGGGCCTATCGCTTATTTTGGCCTCCAAACCCAACTTCAAGTGTTCGAAAAACGATATATTACCGACCTTGAGAGTAACAAGAAAAAAGAGGGCGCGTGAGGAAGAAGTACAATGATGGATCAACACGTACATAATTTTGCAGGCATTCGACACCAAACATATGCGTGAAGAACTTGATAGCAGCCTCCCTTATCTCTCCACCGCCGCTTGCCTGCGCGGTATACATATGGGAAGCCCGGCTGTCCTGAGAGTCCGTCATTAAAGACCCAAGATGACTAGCACGTAGACGTTGCTGATGGCCCCCGTCCGACGAGCCCACTCTACACTTCTCAGGGTGGTACCATTTGGCGTCCAATAGAATGTGAAATTTGTCTCTGAGACCCGTCGGACAGATCAACAACTCCTCATTAACACCAGGTATCATAGCACACAAGCCCACCTGACTTCTTTGAATAGTGACCTGGTCTCCATGTCGGCTTTATTGTGCGACCAGATTTGAGGTTTAGCAAATGTGCATAAAGGAGTCGTGCTGTATGGCTCCGTTGAGCACTTCCGAGGCCCCGATGTGAAGGCTGATTCCAGAGGTGAGACTGTGTCAAAAGAAGTTACGTGCAGAAAACTCACAATCTCCCCATACTCCGCTATAGTCCCTCCCGAGCTGGGGACTAAAAGGAGTAGTTGCATGCCACGTTGAACATTGTATGACTCGCGTTACTAGACATCGGGCGGTAAGACGCGTAGACAAGGCTTTCAGCAGCAACACGATATGTTGGTTATTTGGAAGTGAGAGACCGACAGGGCGGCATAGAACCAGTGCCGGACCAGACCAAACTTTAGTTGTCACGTTGTCACTTTCCACATCGGTATCACATGCGTCGCAAACATTGCGCTGCACTGGGTGAAAAGCTACATCCATTGGATTGACACCAAGCTCAGCGGCCAATAATTTGAGCTCTTCGAAAATGTTCCCTTCGCGCTTGAAATTCCCGTTTTCAACACGGCCATAGTCACCCAACTGCTTTCGTCAACCTGACATAAAATGCACAGACAGACCATGACTCACTTCGATTTCATGTGCAAGCACAAAGTGCACAGGGCGCTTGTTGAAGCGCAACAGATGTCCATTTAAGAACCTTAAAGGCTTCATCAACCCCGGCATGTCATTATCCTCAACGTCCTACAGTAAATAGTTAGAACACGGACATTACTTGATGAAGAACATACGAACATCCAAACCAACCATATATTTGTTTGGTCCACGACAACATCCACTACACTGGACGACGTCAACCGTGACCATGCAGTCCTTTGATTTTTCCCCCCAGCCACAAATAACTTCCACGGCCCAAATTGATCGAGGAAGATGAAAATGCTTGGTTTGATAAAGGGAACAAGAATAACCAGAGCGTCCTTCGGCCATACGACGGGCATGTTCTGCACCTACATTCCATATCTGATCGTATGCTGCCTCAGCATAGTTTTCCCACCCAGGCCAAGCGCCCTCGTTACAGACAACATGAACCCATTCCTGCCCAAAGCAGGAACCAACCCCAACTGCAAAGTAAACACCAGCATTGCTGTTGGCATAAACTACAGTGACGAGAGGATCGGTGCTTGTTAGCGTGAAGAAATTGTCCGCAGCAAGGATGCCGCGCGGGAAGATACCACAACAGGCAAAACTATAGTAGGAAATTGACCTGTAATCGAGTTTGAATGTAAAGTCACAACGAGTCTCATCTCGATAACCGAGAAGGAGCTGCCGGAATTCCGATATTCGGGGTATAATCTCACTTGGGCAAAAGTATCTGTAAAAATTTGATTTCCAGAACGCAAGGTCGACGGTCACTGGCTCATCGTCTCTGCGACATGCCAACGTGATTCGGAAGACAGAAGGACGGCTATGGGAGGACGTAACAGGCAGCCATATGTGGATTCCCCCGTTGGTCACGGTGAACGAGTGCAGTCGCTCATCTGTAATCGCAGGTAGCTCGCCCTCCGCGATCTCGTCTTTGAGGGATTCGATAAACTCGTCAGGTTCCATCCTCTCGATATCGTGGCAGTCCCGAAAGAAGCTCGGATCATCCGCCAGAACACTGCCCGTCCGTCGAATTCGTCCCTTCGGATCCCAGGCAAAGATGCTGTGGTCGTTCGACATTCGGATGATCTCCAGTTGAAGGCGCTGGAATGCATTCCTCCCCTCGCCGTACAGCATCGGCATGTGAACACCAAAGAGTCCCAATAGCGAATAAGCTCGATCTTCCTCTCGCGTTGTCTTCCGATCAGCGGCCCACGACATGATTTGCGCTGCGCTTGGACGATTTGAAGACAGACCACACTTCAAAACTTCCACCGGAACTCGCGTAATTTTGTATAAGACACTTGCAAGGCTTCGTTTATCGCCAATGAATTCCCACTTGCGGTTAAAGAAGTGAACGACGGAAGGTGCGACGAGCTCTTGAAGTGTCCAGCCGCGAGAGAACCACTTTGGCCAACCGTCAAACTGCCAAAACCTCTTCTCATCAGGACCGGTGGGAAGAGCGAAATCGTCTATGTCATGGAGGTAAGTGTAGCACCGCTCCGAGGTTGCATACCAATGGTACATCGAATTGATAGCTTCGGATAGCTCTGCGCTGCTCTCTTTGTGGATACAACAAGTGTCCACCCAGACCCAATCGATCTGGTCCTCGCAAGCCTGTCTGCAGGTATCAAGTATCTTGTTGTACCCGCTGCGCATGCGGATTTCGTTTCTTTCGGATTTCTTCATCGTCGCGAGTTTCTTCATTTCTTTGAATTGCACCTCATCTACAACTGCACCCCAGCAATGGGAAAGTATGGCGTATTTCGTGCTCACGATGCTTGCTCCGTGGAAGTCGACCATGACGCGTGTGTGAGTATCAGGCTGTTGCCCTTGTTCGAACCTCTTTTCGAGGTCGAGAAGGGTGTTCACGTCGATCAAGCGCATCCTGCCTGCATCTACAAACGTTCTGTTGGAACTCAGTAAACACTCTAAACGGCCAGTGCATACGTGCCTAGGTCGACCCAAGCAGCCCAAATGCAGATATGGTGGTGCGAGCGGAAGAAAGCAAGTCCAACTGGGGCCAGATGGCGTAGGCCAGTCAACCCGTCTTTAATCGATCGCCTAGGTATCAATGTTGGATCAAACAAAGATATTATTGGTGAAGCGCACAAGCTTTTACACTAATTGTTTCATGCTCTTACGATCTTCCCACAGTAAGCGCTGGAGGATGTGGGAGCAATCTCTTCGAAGTTCGAAAGTTTACGCGTTTGGAGAGTGCTTCATGAACCCCACCGAACTGACAACCTATACCGCTCCTTTCGTGGTCCATCTAATCAAAACTGAGGTTGTGTGTATCGGTAAGTACGGCTAGCAGTGAGCAGTGAGGCTCAAGCTAGACGAGGTGAGCTTTGACAACCCCACAGAATGTTCTGATACAGTTAATGTAGTACCGTACACAAGTAGTTTTTGACACAGGGAGGTTGGCACGTACGTCCATTCAGCTTTGATTTCACGAGGGTATGGAAAGCCGGACGGTCACGCTCGGTTTGGACAAGAATATCGGCTTCTGGCGTACCGCGTCGGGCGATCGGCATACCGCGTTGGGCGACGGACATACTACGGTGGGCAACCAGCTTCTGGGGACCTTGGACACTCCAACGGTGACCTCCCAAAATGCATCAAAAATGAGCCAAAACAGTGCTGAACCTCGGCTTCTCAGATGTCGCATGGCACATGGCTGGATGAATGCAGACCACACAGCGCGACGCAGCATCCATCATGGACGTGGATGTACATCCAGAAACCCACCAGTGGGCCCAATTGAAGGTAGATGTCCCGTATGCAGGATGAGTCTCGATGTTAAGCTTTGAATCGTGACGCACCTCCTCATCCATGATGTGCAAGCTCGAAGCCGCACACTGAAAAATGAACGATGGAAACTGAAATAAAGTAAGTCCTACCTGCGAATCGGCATGATTGAAGTTGCAGATACATTACCAACCTGATAAGAAGTACGGTGGGCCCGAAGTCTTTTTGATGGATTATGACTTGTGTATGATGGTCATCGGATCTCTGTTCGACGCAACGGTGTTCCGATCGAGAAAAAGGAATGACTGTGCTCCCCTTTTGGCGCCGAGTACACGGTCATAGTCGGCCAAGACCGCATATATTACCGCGATACGCGCACTCGCTATCTGATGATTCATGAAATCATGCTAACATTGAAGAACCAACAAGGAGCTCCTGCACAATGCAGACGAGATGAACATGCATTATGACCGTCATATGATTCCACCATAGACGTATGTACTTACAAATGGCAGCACGACACGGGGGAAACAAGGCCATGTCTCGGTACAGACCGTGGAGACAGGAACCCGTTGTCGTCAGGCCCTGGGCCCGTCCAGCCCGGGCCAGCTGCTTGACAACGCTGGCTTTCGGCCTGCGTAAGGCACCTTTTATCCGCGGTTATGAAGCGCTGCGATATACCCGGCAAAGGTCCAGTTCTTGCACACAGGGACTCCAGTGAGGACGGTATAATGAAAACCCCACCGACACCCTCGGCAGATTATGCAAGTCATGGAAATGGTTTACACGACTGAATTGAACGCATGTGGTGACGCTCCCAGCTGGATCCCATGGAAAATGGAATGGAGCGTCGTGCGCCCGTAGTTCGTTCCGGGGGGAGTCGAAGTCTGACGTCAATTGTGGCGGAGTGCCTAACTATATGCACCAGACTGAAAAATCAGAATTGATTGATGAGTCCAATGTACCTAAGTTCAGCAAGTCTTCGCCTTGGCAAGTATGAATATTGCATTTCGTTGGGAGTACCTGCCTGGCACTGGATGCCAGCAAACTACGCCAGTGATGGGAAGCTGGTTGATGACGGGTTGCTTCACACCAGGTCACACATCAAGGACTAAAATAAAACGCAGGTTGCCATCGATGGTTGCCAGACCATGCATCACCCGTACGTCCGTAAAACAAGCCCGCAGGACTGACTACAACACTCCATCGTATGTACGGAACACCAGCGTCGGAGGCAAACCCGACAATACAAATCAATAAGACAAGCAATAATTGACCGGGCGTGACGAAGGGGTATAGTAATAACAAATCAAGGAATAAAGAAAAAAATGGCGAGTAGGTGGTAAGGGTGCTGGGGGTGACGGGACCAGCCGAAAATATGCCATCGCCCAACAAACTCAGACAAGAAGGATCCCTTTACTCGCAATAGGAATAGTCACCCGTGGCAGGGGTAGCAGAAGGAGGAGCCTCCACGTTGGCAGGCGCACCACCGGGAGCGGGGGGCACCATCACATTGGATGAAACGCAAAGTACCTGTCGATAATCCATCAACACGTTCAATGCCCAGAGAAAGTAAACAACTAACCTCTCCAATGTAAAGGTTGCTACAGCCCTGGTCGATCTGAGGGTTGTTCAGGACAAGAATGGTGTTGTTGATGCCTGCGGCATAAGAGACGCCGTCACAAGTATCACCGAGCTTCACGACGTAGGTAGTCTGGCAGTCTTCACCAACATCACCCAGGCAGATGGTGGAGTTGGGTTGAAGGTTGGTGCAGTCATCGTTGATGGTGGGCCAGTTGGCTACGGCGAGCTGGTAACTGGAGCCCGTCACGATTAAATATCCAAGTCCGACACGTCGATTTTCGAGTACGTACGTGGATGCGTTGTTGGCAGCAGAGATGCTGTCGCAAGTATCACCCAGTTGGATGGTGTAGTCGCGGGCGCATTGGACCTGAGCACCAGCGACTGCAAAAGTTCAATGTTGATATGTCAGCGTAGTCAGGAAACGCTTACACTTGGCAGTAAACAGGACGGCCAAAGTAACGACGACCTTGGAGAACATGGTAATGATGGTGTGAGGTGGAAGGAATGCGATTTGGAAGGAGCGAGCCGTGTTCTTCGTGGCGAGGGCGACAAGAATGAGGAAAGAAGAGACGGGAACGGACAAGATTTTTGAATCGCTATTTATCTTGGCTTTTTCCTATTTTGGTCCGTGGAAATATTCACTAGGCTGCGACGGCGACACCAATCAACAAGCGCGTATCGGATGCGGGTTAGTCTACCAATCACCAGCAAGCGTCTACAGAGTCCTACTATGTACCGCCCGCACCAAAGCAACCTCGACTACGAATGATCGGTAAGTTTGACTGTTCAAATCTGCGGAAGCTCATTCTTTTTCCCACCTCAACTTCTCCTAGAAGCCGACAACCTTCCGGACTATGCATAGTACTATCGTTGACTCTGGCGCACAACACATACGCAAATGGATATGATTCGCATTGTGGGCGATCAGATCCAGGGTTCGAAGCAGTGCTATCCCACTTAGGTCAAGCGCGGGGTCTCACTAGCACTGGCAGCGCATTCCTCGACGAAAACGGCATTGTCCTGCCTTCAGGGACCCATATCAGTAGGCGTCTATGGAATCCTTCGATCTATCCGATGGACTCAGCCACTTCCAGATACTAGCATTGGCAATCCATCTTTGTAGGCTGAGCCATCATGCAGCAAATGCATGTCAGACCTGGATAACTGAATCATGTCTGTGTCAATGGTCCGTATTACTGAAGTATCCCTCAATGGAAACTGGATTTCTTGTCCGCAATCCGGGCAAGAGTGCGCTGACAACATGTTCGTCGCTGCACCGAGATGTGGACAAGCCATGTGGGCTCAGGATGTCGCGCAGCACCTACGTTTAGAATGGAAATACAGGCCAACAAGTAGGCATTTCACGCTGGGAATATTTTGGCGACGTCGTATGAAGAGATTTTATCGGATGGAAATAACTCGTCAGCTTCAGGTGACTGCATTGACCCATGGGACATTGAGCCGGGATCGCAATCAAACATACGAACAAGATAACTATCGATTTTATATTTCTCCCGGGATAAATACGCAAATTGCGTCCGGCTCAGTTGACTGTGCCTCAAACACCGCAGGAAATTGTTTTACATCTACAACTAACTTCTGGTGTGTCTCTGTCAACGCTCTATTGCCACCTACGAGGCTAACGAGGGTCACACGAACTTACTCATCTATTTCCTGCGACTATTGAAGGTCGACATGAGCAAGCACTGGCGGTTTGAATACGCTCCGCTTCTGTATGGGTCTTCATAACCAAGAAGATGGGCCGTGGATCGTCAATGATGTTACCAATCCATCGTTTCGCAGCCCATTATTTTACAGTTCCATATTCGACCGTTCCGTTCCTTCTGGAGTGAAAATGATGACACCTTATTGGGCGAGTGTCTTATCCTCCGTACGGACTTCTTTGGTTCCTCATACTACATTGCATCACTGATCGACAACGGCTTAGTTTGATCCATTTAGCTTACTACTTTCTTCCACCACGGTCGAGGTACCAAAGAAATTGAGCACCTTCGCTCACAAGATGCATCTCCCCCAAATGAACAGTCCCGACCACTACAATGTGCGAAGGCCCTTCCGGACCTATGAAGTGTGGGGCATTACCGATGAAATGAACTGATTTTACGGCCGACTACGCTACGACAAAGCTCAGGCCAACACCATGATGGTCACATTTCTTTCCAGATACATGTAGTAGTATGTGGGTGAAATGAGAATTGACTTTTATGTAACAGATCCCTCCTAGCCTACTGTGTAGCTATTATCAGGGACCACTGTGAAAACCTGCGTCGCGCCAGTATCCTCTCTCCAAGCAAAAGCAACCTGTTCGTATGACCTTGAAAAACCTTCGCTCTTACCGGGCTCAATATTCGTAAATAGTGCACTCCCATTGCTTTCGTTGTCAACTGTGACGCGAACGAGGATCTTGGCGGATGTGTTGTTGACGATGATGACCGTTCCCATTGCCTTGTATGAATGAATCAGTCTGCGAGGCTCTGAGGCTTCATGAGGTCGTACCTACTAGTTAATTAGAATTGAGGCCTAGCTGGAGTAATACGATGTGCACGGATAATTCAACGCTGGAAAGGGCAAACATCAAACATGACAGGAGGCGGGATAAAAAAAAAAGAGAACTTACACGAAGCAACCTGAGGGAGTTCCTATGTACGTTTTGAAAATTTTGGTTCACCTTTATATACCTTTGCTCTGTAAGCGAAAAACGTGGTTTAGAAGAGCCCGGATCTGTAAAACATAACCGAACAAGAGTCCCCTTTGTCGTAAACCTCGTCTCCATCCAATTATAGAGTAGGTCAAAGCTCAGCAAGCAGTCATTCAACGCTTTTGCGGATTGGCAACTTCGCATATGTATGTAGCAATTCACTGCTACGGGATATATCCTCACCTAGCCTTGGTCGGTTTCTTCATGTGCGCAGGGAAATCACCATCATGGTCGCTGTTCGGCTCCAGCCAACGGAAAGGCCATCAAACATGTCAACATGTGGCGTCACTGTGTTTGAGTGGCATCTGCAAATTTACCTGAAGGAATGGGCATGAAATGTCAACCTCCGTTTGGAAGGACATGCTGTAAGACAACTTTTCCGCTCGGTTAGACGCTCGTAGGCCAATGAGAGGGCTCCGTCAAGTACAAGAGACTGTCAAACAGCCGTCCCGCTTGTTGTGTTGTGCAGATGCGATGTCATGCCAATCAACCATGCATCACGTGCTGAGTTGTTCGGTTCGGAACAATAAGAACCCATCATATAGCCTCTAAGGCTCTAACTCATGCACTTTCACAACAAGCGTGTGCTGAGAATGAAGTCTATTACAGTCGTTTCGTCTATATCCTTACACAGAAGGTGGCTCCTGACACTCATAGGCCACGACGTTAGGTCACACTCAGAGAGCGTTGGGCACAGATACCACATACCTATGCCCCAAGTGAGACGATTCGTGGGGAGGTAAAATGACAGCCCGTGAAGCATACACGGTGGTGGTACATGTCACCAACTGCCGATTGATCATCGCTTATTAATGAGCACAATACAGAACGGTATTGGACTGAAATACTCACAACTGATCGAATAAGCGCCTTATCATGGCAGGGCTGTGGTGACAACTATTCAAGGTCACACAAGTTAGTACCACGCTGTATAAAAATTGCCCTGATTATCAGGAGCGTCGAGCATTAAGTATGAATGGCGAGAATTCATAAGTACTAACCACAATAATCATAGGAATGATATTTGCATGCAATGCGGTAAATGTCCCGTTGAACCAGAATGTATTGATGCAGCGTTTGTTTCGTGGCAGAATTATATGGCGAATGATATAGCCCATTCCCATGGACAGCATTGCTTGTACAGTACAGAAAACAGCATGATGGCTACCCCTCAGTATGGGTTGACGATACCATCGATGAGATAAACTACTCCGTTCAT
The DNA here is from genome assembly GCA_037178675.1 of Scleroderma bovista. Lineage (NCBI taxonomy): Eukaryota > Fungi > Basidiomycota > Agaricomycetes > Boletales > Sclerodermataceae > Scleroderma > Scleroderma bovista. The sequence goes on from JAYMGJ010000430.1 coordinate 29,575, forward strand.
TCCCTACAGATCCTGTTAGTCCATGTTCTGTCATTTAAAAAAAGCCAGACCTTTTTCATCCCAACTATTCTGGTTCCGTCTTCGAGCGTGACCCGTGCCCACTCAGGGGCGTCACCGTCCGGGTTCGAGATAAAGGTGACAGACTTGCCCTGGAGCATGGTGTTGTATGTCACTGGTAGGTTAGACAGCGATACATGGGTCTAATGACGTCTTAGCGCCACAATGATGAGTGTACAGAACAGTCGAACTCTGACCGGAATAATATGAGCGGACACCCAGCGTTGAATGTTGCGCTGTGATTGTTCGTCGAACTGCTGCTCCGATAACTCAATCTGAGGTTCTGAAGACACAGGTCCTTGGTGTCTAGATAACCCCTCAGTATCCACGTCCAATGGCAGTATCAGGGCCAGCTTACGGCTTTCTGGGCTGTGCCATGACTGCTTTGTTAGTTGGCACCAGAAGTGTCAAGTATTGATCTGTTGCATTGAATTCCTTCGACAGTTCTGTATCCCTGGCGTAAGAGTAATATATGCTGGCAGATGGCTCGATTGTGAGGAGATCTGCGAGCGTGGGTCGTGTGTGGGTGAGCGGTGTGTAGTCTGGGGCCGTCATGCTCTGCTCGGGTGGAATGACTGACGGAGGTAAGAGGACAGACTGCTCTTGCAAGGAGGCTGAAACGAGTAAAGGAAGTGCAAAGGCGGCGAAATGGAACACAAGCATGGCTTTTCGTTGGATTGCAGTCGGGCGAGGCTATTCTGGCTGCGATCGGATATCGGAGGTTGCCGAATGCCCCTGTATTGGGCCCAAGCTTGCTCAATATGGCACAGCATCCAACGATACAACTGGTAGAAGAACAGAATAGAGCACAATCATGTAACTACGCCTACAGGTGAGCAGTACTATCTGCTTCATCATGGTGGGAGTCAGGATCTCGCGGTGTGTTTAGAGGTTCCAATTCGCGTTCTGGGGCAGCACCTTCCAGGTCTGGCTCGAGGGAATCGACTGCAAATACAGTGTGTTCTTCTGGCCTTGATGCCCAGTGATGGGACGTAGGGTTCAAATCTCTATGGCCCCTACTCCGCCATGAACCAGATGTGACCCCAAAGCGGTCCAATAGTGAGTGGATAAGCTCGTATGAGACGTCCAGAATTTCATAGGCGTGCTGCAGTGTGAATTTGGGCATGAGCTGTGGCCCGCTCAGGCGGAGCACGAATCGATTGTATAGAGTGCTCGCAACCGTGTATAGCATCAAGAAGATCATTGCACTGGGAAAGTATACTCAGCCATGGTACACGAGGGAATCATTAGGACCTACGTGATGATGAATGACACGAGCAGGCCAGAGAGGAAGCCTCGCTCTCCCGTCGGGCAAGCGAACTAAGTGCGGTGAGATGATTCCAAGGGATACAGCTGTATATGGGCTCACATGCGTCTTCCATTCGAACTCGTATTGGCAAGCTTCGTCCGTATTCTGAGGAAACTTGTCAATGAGAACAGGTTTACCTGCAACAAATACGCCATTGGAACTCGAAGTGCAGAAGGAACATTGGCCTTACCCGCGGCAAAAACGGAGGTATCACAGATGAAGCGTATGGAAGAACTCCCCCGGACATTATCCATATTCTTACAAGGTGATCCGTTGGATTGGCGAATCATCAGGCCACCTTCAACCATCTCCAGTGTGGTATTGACAATCCTTGGCAAGATCATTACAATCCATATTAGCATATACGACGGATACTTACCCGATAGCAAAGTCGCCATGATCCCGTCGTATTAGTCCAGCAATATTACCATCGCCTTCAGAAACGCCAGTATTCCACGGCTCGGTGGTTATGCTCCGACAAACATTAAGGTAACACTTGCGACCGCCATCTATATCGAACTCGTAGTCCTTCCTAGAGATGGCTGAGTCCCGATATATGAAAAGCGTCTCGATAGAGGCCCACCTTGCCTTGAGGGAGTTGAGATCATAGAAATTGTCTCCATGGTGCAGTGTACACGGCTTATCATCAGCATATGCTGAGATGGCTAATGTAAGGAGTGTCGCCAATAGCAGATGGCGGCCCAGGTTGCGTAGGCAAGGGGTCACCATTTGTCGAGTTCCAAGCCAACACCCGTGGTGTCAGTGAGGGTTGATGTGCAACCCCCCACTGGCGGGTCAGCAAGTGCTTGACATCACCGACCGATTTCCTCCGCTCTCCCTCGTCACCGACGATGGCAAGCACACTGCTGCGGCGCCAGTTGGCGCTGTCGAAGCGCAACATCTTTCGCTCGTTTTCTTCGACATCTACGCGGTGTAGACCAGACCTAGTTCAACCGGGAGGAAGGAATGTCTTTGACACACATACAGTCGAAGACTTGCATGGCTTGTCAGCATCAGAAATTCTAGCAGAGAGCGGTACTCGTGCGGATTCGAAGCTGAGGCACTTCACAGGTACGTATGTGATGGTTTTGTGGTATCAGAGCGCGTTATTCATTGCTTTGAAAAGTCAACTTTGGGTGAGTATATGTCCATGCGTACAACACATCAAGCTATAGTCGTGTTTAGTCCCCAACACCCTGCCGCTCACGGAGTGCTTCGTCTGATCCTTGAGTTGAATGGAGAAGAAATTCTGCGGTCAGATCCTGTGAGTTTCATCACGAGCCGAATTTCTGTCTGCTGACTGGCAATAGCATATTGGTCTCCTCCATCGTGGCACAGAAAAATTGATCGAGTACAAAACCTATACGCAAGCTCTGCCATACTTTGATCGTTTGGACTATGTCTCGATGAGTGCGTTTTCGCTTTTATGTGGCGTGTTGGTTGTGCTAACGCTTCGGCCCAGTGACGAATGAACTATGCTACAGCCTCGCTGTGGAGAAACTCCTTAACATCGAGGTTCCAGAACGTGCGAAGTGGATTCGGACCTTGTTCGGTGAAATCACGCGCGTCTTGAACCGTATGTCCCAGCTATTCCCGTGTTTCCGGTCTTCCTTGACGCACGCTTGGCAGACCTGATGGCTGTCCTTACACATACTATGGACGTCGGTGCTCTAACGCCATTCTTGTGGGGCTTTGAAGAGCGTGAAAAGTTAATGGAGTTCTACGAGCGAGTTTCCGGTGCCCGTCTCCACGCTGCTTACGTCCGGCCTGGCGGTGTTGCATTCGATCTCCCTCACGGTCTCCTTGAAGATATATACAAATGGGCAACACAGTTTAGTTCCCGTATAGACGAAATTGAGGAAGTCGTCACTGGAAACAGGATATGGAAACAGCGGACGGTTGGCGTTGGCGTCGTGACTGCGAAAGAGGCTCTGGATTATAGCTTCACCGGTGTCATGCTGCGCGGAAGCGGTATCCCTTGGGATATCAGAAAAGTTGCGCCGTATGACAAATATGACGAGGTGAGAGTGCTCTTCTGTATGTGACCGTGTGTAGTGAGCGTTCGGCATGGTCAGGTCGAATTCGATGTTCCCGTCGGTAAGAACGGTGATTGTTATGATCGCTATCTATGTAGAGTGCAAGAGTTCCGGGAGAGTCTGAGGATTATAAATCAGGTCAGTATCACAGCTTATCGCCTTGGTGCTGCTGATACGATATCATGCAGTGTCTGAACAAAATGCCGACTGGTGCGTTCAAGATCGACGACAACAAGATTGTCCCTCCCCCTCGTGCTTCCATGAAGGAGAGCATGGAGGCCCTTATTCACCACTTCAAGGCGCGTCCCCGCTTTTCCACCTTCCCAATAATACTGACATAAGTATCTTGACAGCTGTTTAGCGAGGGATACTCTGTACCACCTGGCGAGACCTATAGCGCAATCGAGGCCCCCAAGGGCGAGATGGCCGTATACCTTGTCTCGTGGGTATTTGTCCTTTATCTACTTCTCCACACAGCTCAAGATTTGGCGTTGTAGGGATGGGACGAACCGTCCATACAGATGCAAGATCCGTGCGCCAGGATTTGCTCATCTTGCAGGGGCAGATTTCATGATGAGACGTGTGTATTTTCCCATTACTACTATTGAATCTCCGTTCCTCATGTCCTTTTCTTCGTAGATGTAAGACCCGAAACTGGAGTGCACTGTTCCTTGGACTGATGGTGTATTTTCTAGCACATGCTTGCAGACGCAGTCACGATCATTGGCACCATGGATCTCGTGTTCGGGTGAGTCTATCGGCGGCGGCTATGTTCTGCGTAACTGACTGCTAACGGTTTTTGCTTGACACAGCGAGGTCGACCGTTAGATAGCTTATTCGTAGATGTGACTGTTGCGATTCATCTTGCCTTTAAACTAATAAATACCTTCGGAGGCCCACATGCAATGGAGTATGGTGACCACACCTGCTCCTGAAGCGTCCATGAACATTCTAGCAGAGAGCTTACAGATGGGTTGAATACGAGCTCGTCTCTTGCGACGTCCGCTCTCGCTTTCTCACATTTTCTTCCGTCTATCCTCACGCATTGACATTGGACTTCTGCCAATCTAGCGGTTCTATTCTCCATGCCGAGCTTTCATGATGGTCTAATCGCACCCGCTCTTACCCCTTCCAGTGCTTTCCATGTCACTCTTCTTACTGATTATCCCAATATTCCTCGTGCTCTTGGGGATAACCAGAATGATCTTGTCCTTTCCCCAACCTTGGGCCTCTCGCTTCCTCTGCCGGTGGCTGATTGACATTCTTCACAGGCAACCTGATCATTTCCGAGTGGTCTACACTCGAGCGCATACGTCCGCGTCAACTCCAGAGGCTTTAGCCAGTCGAATCGCTGATGCCTCTGCCACGGCTGCGCAACGACAACCACTCCGTTCCCCGTCAGCCCCCTTACTCACATTCTTTCTCGATTCATTTCTCCTTTTTGCTTCTGGCTATGGTTTCATGGAGTCCAATATTTCATCTCTTGTGTCTCATCTTATGGCGTAAAAGTCTTTCAGATGCAGGTTTTCACCCGTACTCGTACTTGATGCAGTCGCTATATGACCCCACCCCACCCCCCCACCTTCTGGTATCTTCGTGCCACCTCCGCATATTCGAGCACCGTTCTGCTTTACGCTCGACAACTAGACTTGGCGGTGTACAAACATGGTGTCGATTCGGGTGCTCATAATGGGTCGTCACATTTTCATACACTGTCATCATTTCTCAGAGATGCATGAACAGGCGGCACAAGACTTTTGTAGTGCGACGTCCCGACTTTCTGAAGTCGAAACCACTTCATTAACCAGAAGGGTCTATTCGCACTGTGCACGTCACTTGTTCGATGATGACAGCTGGGTCGGGCCCCAAATCCTTTCCCATTTCTATCTAGGCAGGATTCCGTTAGTCGCCTCGTCACAGTTTTCCCCGCCGGCTTCTAATCCTCGTCGAATTGCGAATACCACTCTATCCTTTTACCAGGGGTAAATATAAACACGACTCGCATCCGTACCGTTCTCCGATCCGGTCCATCTCTTCTTCCGAAGTTCCTTATCATCTCTGTTTTAGTTGTGTGTTTTCTCTTCCTTTACTGTGATCCTTATCTCTGCGGGCTGACAAGGTGTTTCCATCTGTTTATACCTGAGCGCTCGTATCGTAGTCTAGTCCCATTCCCATTCCCCTTTCTCACTATTACTTCCGCAGACTCTTCACCCTTCGCACATACACGCTCTGATCTCCTTTCGACCCACCCACCACCCTTTCACATGCTCAGAAGGTCGGCCCTGGAGCTGCCACCCTCGCCGCTCTCCTTAGTCATCCCCCTATCCGTGGCTTGGCTTGCGCAGCTCATTCGGCATCTTGATGGGTACTAGAGTAGCACTC